>JARHVA010000090.1:845000-865000 GCA_037957365.1 Torreya grandis | reverse complement strand
AGGGGAAGTTTTCACCATATCTTACTCCATGAGATGAAAAAGGACATGAATAAAATTTCCTTTTGAACCTTGTTCTTGGTGTCTTCATCTATTTTATGATTTCCACTCTTTTGGCATGATATCCAATATAACAATAGTAGTTACAAACATATCACCTATAAAGGTGATTTCCTCTTGTGACTCAACCATCTTCTCATGATACTCTTTAGATGAAACTTGACCTAATGATGATTAATTTAGGCATTATTATTTGTCATTCATGTCGTCTTGAATGAGATCAAACTTCTTACCAGCTACAAGCTCATCAAGCTCTTTAAGGAGCTTTGCATACTCAATCCCATCTTCATTATTGGATTTAATGAAGACATATTGTTTGATCTCCTTATGGACATGATCTTCAACCTTAAAATTTCCTTCAATCTCTTTAAGAAGATAAATATGTTTCTTCTAATCACCTTTGTATTCTTTCTCTTCAATAACCATAACTTCTTCAACTTCATCTTCAACATTGGCTACAACTTTCATAAGTTTGGATGGCATAAGATCTTCCTTTTGGAACCACCATCAAGAGGAAATACAGCTTCAATAATGTCTTCAACTTGACCAACAGGGGGTTTAGGATTTTGAAGATCCTTAAACTATTCACATATCTCATTAAATCTATGCCATAAGACATCTTATCCCATGGAGTCAATAAAAACTTCAACCTATATAATTTTTAGATTCAATCCTTTGATTGTGCTTATAATAATCTTCCAACTTAGTTGATGTGATGTTTCCATCAATCTCCTTCTCTTATATATATTGATCAGCCTATCTATGAGTAGCTTCAAATTCATCCTCAAAATCTCTTTCTTCATTAAATAAGGTTTATTAATGTTTGCCTTTAATAAAGGGAGTACCTATAGTGAAATATTCATCATAGACATTTGAGTTATCTTCTTGATCAACTACAACTTTGGCTTGATCTTCTTTACTTATCTCCCATACTATGGGTTCTCCTTCAATAATGTATGAGGTGGGAGGGTGGTGACAAAGTTAATGGGTTGGATAAGGAGTATGATTTCTGATCGATGACAAAGTTAATGGGTTAGATGAGGAGTATTATTTGTGATGGATGGCTCATGGATGGGCTTGGGAATGAGGGTTTATTGTATAGACTCTTGGGGAGATGACAAGTTGGTCTGAGTAATGGAAGATTTATCTTCTTCAATAATTTTTTCACCTTCCTTATATCCCTCTTGATTCTATTCAACATTTTCAAGTTTAATCTCAACCTCTTGATTTTCCCACCTCTCTAATCTATCTATTGACCATTGGATAGAATTTATTGCCAAGTAAAACTACTCACTAATAGCATTCTGGGTTTCTTCTTCTACTAACCTCCACATATTCATCAACATTTGAACTAAATCTCTCAATCATTATATGATATGAATAGGGATCACATTAAGATCTTCATCCCATGTTCTCATCTCTTATTCATTATCTAGCAGATTTGGCATGAGTGTCAACAAGGATTTGGCATGATATTATATTGAAATAGGAGGAGGGGAATAATAGGGGTTTTAGTGAGCTTCAACATGTTTCTTTAGTTTCCTAATTTTATCTTATAATGTCTTATATCTTTATTCCAAATCAATGGCATTATCTAATTTATCATTACAAGGCTGATAGGAATCATGTTGAGGTAGATATGGATTATAGGGCTAATAAGAATCATATTGAGGTTGATAGGGAGACACTTCTTGGTACTATTATTTATACTCTTACTCATAGTCTTCTTCATAGGGATGTTCAACAGCATCATGATCATATAAGGGGTGAGTGGGCTGACCATATGACTACCATGACTCATAGGGCTAATAAAAATCTTTATAGGGCTATTGAGACACATAATTGGGATCATGATAATGTTGGTAGGGAAGTGTATAGTAGAAACTTTCACCATACCCATCCATGAAAACTTCATTAGTCAAATGAAACACAAAATATCATCAAAAAATTTAAAATAAGTACATAGGCTGATATAACTAATTGATTGCATTTAGAGTCACCATTGGTGTTTGATGAATGCCTCCAAAGGCTAATGGGTAGAAGAATACACCAAAAATTCTTCCACTCTCTTGTAACTTAGTCCCACTAGGCATGTTAGAACTATTGTCACTCAATTTTTCACCCATGGAGAGGTAGTCCAAGCCTTATACAAATTGAGTGGAACATGGGATTACCCCTAGGCCTATGGGTTGCCTATAGTAGGGGTAAATATATAGATTGAATGGATGACTCCCTTGGTTTATCTATTGAAGCTTATCACCTAAACTACTAGATCATTTAGATGAAAATAGAGAGAGAAAAAATAAGGTAACATATCCTAATGAGGCGATGCACCAATTGTAACCTAATTACTACCAACCAATTGTAGGTACACTTCAAACACAAGCCTAACCTGCACATACACTAATCCAAATCTTCCCCTTGCAATAGTATTTCTCATGGAGTTTTTTGAAGCAAACTTAAGCTAAGAAAACCAAAAACAAAGTCATTACATGACACTAGTGTAGATAAAACTCATTGAAAGTCATGAAAAATCAATTACAACACTCTAAGAGACTTTCAAAGCTAAATATGATCACAAACAATAACAACATGACAAGGAATAAAATCTATTACTTAATAAGATCAACTAATTAACAAACACATTGAAAAAAATCATGGAGAAGGTAAAATAGATCATTATTTATTGCTTAAAGGATGAAAATGAGTATGGATTCACCACACTCAGGTGGAGGATACAAACTTAGCCAGAAGTTGCTCAATATATAGAGAAAGTGAGAGAGAGAGAGGAGAAGAAGAGCGTAGAAGAGAGAAGGTAGACAAGTGTCATATGAGTTAAAAATAAGAGAGGATTTAGGTAAATACCTCAATAGGTTTAGGCTGATATGTGTAGCTCATATGAAGATGCTCTAATTCTATAAGTGTTTTGGGAGTTAAAAAGCTTGTTTGACACCTTGATTAGCTTCTTGAAAATTCTCTTCTTTTTGACATTTTGAAGGATAAGTGGCATTATTTATGGTAAAATAAATTTCTCATACCTCTTTTCTCTACTCTTTATACCTCTCAATTGAATCAAATAGGTTCTCTTTGACACATCACCTCTTTCTCTTGTAAGGTGTCTAGAGGACTCTTCATCTCTTTAGGCCTATTTTGCACATAAGTATCAAAACTTGGTTTCTTATTTCTTATCTCATCCAAAATTCATGGATGGCATATTAACATCATATTTGACCTAAAAAATCCATTTTAAGGCCTCAAACTATCCCTAATGAGTCATTATATACCAAAATATTCCCAAATAGGCCTCATTCCTTATAGCCTTGAAATGATGCAAACCTTATTTTCTGGAATAAAGTAAAGAAGGTTTTTAGAATATAAGGGCATATTATAGTACATAGTATATAATTATAGCTCTAGATTCAATTTCATGATCTGATAATGAGTGGAGATATCTCTTTTTTCCCTTTCTTTCTCCTAACTAGGCCTTAATTAGCCTCCCTAACAAAAGAGTTAAAAATGATTCTATATAATCCTCACATGTTAAAAACCAAAAAAAATTGTTTGATTCACTTATAAAATATCCTTCCCATTTTCCATGCCAAAATTTAAGTTCTAACTCACTGTATAGACCTATAAAATATAAAAAATCAATCTTTTTAGCCCTAATCCATACAATGTTTTACAATATTATATCAATAAATTACATGGGGTGATTCTTAGGGGAGTATTGAACATGTTATAAGTGTTTTATAAGTTTTTATGATCCATCTAGAGGCATGAAAGTGGATTTCTCTCTCATCTGGTCCTTATAGCTCTCCTACACATCCTGAAAGTGCTTTGGGTTCTTAATAATGGTTCATAAAGATGGAATCATGAAACCACTAAAAAATTCAAAAAAATTCAAGTGTACTATTGTATTCAGATTTTTTTATAAGCTCAGGGTCCCATGCAACATGTGTGTTCTATATCAATCAAGTGAAACTAGCCTCTTAGGCTAGTAGGAAATATTATATGAGTTCTGAGCAAGAATGAGGTCTGTAGGTGCATTTCCTGAGTTTGATTTGATCATATAACACCTATTTGAGATATAATAAATATACCTTGACCTATTTCAATATATATTCCAAATTATTTCTCATCAAACCTCTTGACACTTTAATTTCTTTAGGCCTAGGGTTTGTAAGCCAAACTAACTATCATACCCTAATGGTTTGTATTCTCCCATTATTCCTCTTTATCAGGGGTTTTTAATCTCATGGAGTGATTTTTTATGATTTTCAATACCTCATTAGAGTCTCTAAGTCTTCAAATCACTACAATTCATCACTTTTCTTGGTTTGACTACCCAAACAAGTCTGTGTATGTGCTTTAGTCTGCTAGGACTGAACAAGGTTTACTGTGATGTTATATTTGTTGTTGAGTTTGAGATTTATTCATGGATTAATTTTCAAATTACATCATCACATCCAATAATATTTCTCTCATATCTCTTATAGTTCCTTTAACCTCTTTCAAATAAATCAAAACTGCTAATGAGAAAGCAAATCTATAGGTTACTATAAGGCTGAGTAGGTAGAGTTCAGATGATTTTATCTTTTAATACTCATGTGATTTTGAATGTTATGTTAGGATATATTATTAATTCAATAGGTTCTCTCCATTATCTACATTATTCTACAAATTAATATAGAAACTCCCTTATTTGGCTAGGCAGGTAGCCTTATGCTAACAATGACTGCGTATGTAATTGTCTTATGACCCTTGTCTAGAATTCTTTGTCTACTATTGGATTATAAACTCAATGAATTGATAAAATAAGTTATATTAAAAAGTCCCATATTATCACATATACAAACACAATATTAAAGTTTTAGGAGATGTTAGTATCCTAAATAACTCACATATGACTGTGTATCTTCTTGTATATATCCATTTTCAATGGGTCTATAGTATTGGTGTTTTAAGAACCCTACCATCAACATTAAAACTCAAAGATCATGTAATGTAATTGATCAAATAAATACATTATTATAACCTTGAAACTTTATATTTCACCATTATCTACCTTTTCAATACCAATCCTTCAACGTGTTTGTAGGTACATATATGAGAGCTTGAGTGTGTATGGTGCTTCATAGCCTTCTCCTATCAATCAAAAAACTTTTCATGGATTCTTGTTTCATGTTATTTTTTCCATATCAAAACCATTATCAATTTATTCTAACCATATCAATTTTCCAACATCTTTGTTAAGGCATATTTCAACTGTTTGGCTATAGATGACTGTTGAAGGGTCTGAGTGTAATGGTCTAGAGTTGGTCTTAGAAATTTAGACCTCAGTCATCTTTATTTAAATCTCCCACTAAATTTATAATTTTATGGATGGTGTCTTAATACCCTTATATTTACTTTAAGTTCCAAACTCTTTGGAACATCACTATTCAAGACCAACCTTCTCTTAGCAGTTGTAGGTGGCAACATAGGAGGTCTGAGTGTGTACGATCTAAGGATTTGGTCTTTCTCATTTCCATTAATATTTTAAAGTGATTATTTATCCATTAAGGTATCTTGTAACTTTATTAAATTCCATATATTAATCTTAAATAATCTTCAAACTTTTTTTCCACTTTTTCACACATACAATCTATAAGTGACTGTCTACTAGGTATAGTTGTGTGTAGTTTTAGAGTTAGCTTCTTCAACACATTATGATATTATAATAATATCCAAAACTATTTTAGGTTACTTATTACTAAATTAAAAACTCATAAATTGATCTCAAGACACCATATCACTCTACCTTCATTGCCTACAAAGTCATAGTCCTGTAGGTGACATCTTAGACTAGAAGCTTGTCATCTCAGTCTTCAACCTTCAATGATTTCAAAGGCTTGGAGATCCCCATTGGTACTATGATATATTAAAATTGATCCATAATAATTTTTCATGTCTAATAAATATTCATAAAAAGTTAATATTTAGAATAAAATACCATGGTATACTTTGGATAAATTCATTAACCATGAAATACAACTTAAAACTCCTTATAAACATGTTCAAACTCACTTCAAGTCAAATTATCATGAGGACACATAGAACACAATCCATAAAGTGCATGGAAATGTGACCACCTTGAGAATTTTATGGGATGTTTGAATTATTATTATATAATTAATGAATTTTTAAGGATTTTTATAAAATTAATATTGACTTAGATGCATCAATTCACCTAGAAAACTCATAAATGCATAAATTTTGATAGTCACCTCAAACTATGCACTAGAGCCACTTTCCATGCTAAATGGGCATCCAAGCGTGCCAAGAAGATGATTTAATGTATTTGAGTCATATATATACATATTATAACCCATTAAAACTTGTTTCAATAATCCATTAATTCACATTTTGCATTGAAGACACTCTGAACTTAGCTTGTGGGATTTTGAGCTCTCAAAACGTAGTTTAGATTCTTAGAAATTGTTCATAAATATAAGAGAAAAAATTCCTTGATAAATTAAAAAAATTAAAATCACATATTTTTTTTAAAAAATTGATAAAATATCATCCCCCAACTCTACATGTACGGCCTACGCCATCTGATTGAAATCTACCTTCACTAGTTTGTAAATGGAATGATGGAGGAGAGAGAGAGAGAGAGAAAATTTTGGAACTTTGGAAATTAAAACTTATTATAATTATTTTTCCTGACATTTATAAGTCCAAATGATGTTTTTAATCTATATTCAATTGCAATTGACTTCAATATTCCATATTTTCCACCAAATTTCAAGTTCAAGCAAATATTATCAAAGAGACAATAAAAACCCAAAACTTGATGGAACCAATAGGAATAGATAGAGGAGATAAATCAGAGCACATATAAAATTATTAACATCATATTTACCTTATAATTCCTTCATTATAGGATTTGAATCCAAATGATTTGATACAAAAGATTGAGTGTTGGATTGCTTATGAGACTTTGACAATGGCTTCCAATGGATGTGTGATGGAGATAATCGCTTCAAATGGAAAATAAAATTCTATTATGGATTATATAAGGGTTATTAATGAATTTATATAAAATTTATCATTAGTATTGAGGGTGGAGGAAATTATTAGTTTTATAGGCAAAGGGAGTGAAGATCAATGGTCCAAATTCAAATTTAGGCCTTTGAGATCTATGGCTAGGAAATTTCCATTGAATTTTTAATTCCATGGAAATATCTAGAATTATAAAATTATAGAGAAGAGGGATATTTTGTGTAATATTTATAGAATCCTCCAATTATATAAATCTCCCCATAGGGTTTAGGGCTTTAGGAGAGGCTAGTGTAGGGTGGTGGGTGGGTAGTTGAAATATTTTTGAATTTAAAATTGGATAGTGGGTTTAGGGGGTAGGTTAGTAGGTAATGGAGTATATTATAGGTTTAATGAGGGGATTAATTGGTTTTAGGATGGGATAAAGGTTGTGTTGGATATATTAATGGGATATGGCTATTAATCTATTAGCTAATATAGCTAGGAAATATGGGAATTCAGCTAAATTAGCATGAATTAGTGTAACTAATAGGGTGAGCATAAATTAGTGCATACACATACAACTTTTGCTAACTCCTTAAACTAGCATTTAAATCCAAGGATCTGACTTTGCTCTAATCTTATGATAGATTTTGTAGTTGTTTAAATTCTCCAAAGACCTTGGAAGATGTATTTTACAATTTTTTCACTTAGGAAACTTTCACATACACTTGAGTTAGCCAAAAAACACATTTTCATGTATTTTCAACACCTTAGAGATAGCAAATGATCCTCAAACTTTTAAAAACAACATGAAATGTTGTTATAATATGTTTAGGACATAAAATTACATTAATAATCCCATACTCACCTATGACACAACCTGACCATGCTTTATCTCTCCACGACATGCCTAAACCACTATATGACCACAACATGATTTTACCTTAACTTCTCCAAACTAACCTTAAATAATGATAACAAGATTAAATGAAGAATCTAGGGACCATATATGGTATGACATGACCACATCACAATACCATAACAAGTTTAAATTTATAAGGGGGTGACCAATTTGACTTAGGGTCAGATTTGGTCAACAATAACCATATCTAAAAGTGTAAGATACTTATGACCCATTCTTAGTGCATTAATTGATCCCTGTGTACCCCTTTCAAATCCAATATTACTTCTCATTCAATATAATATGTAAAGTGTTTACCTCTCACCCAAAATTATGCACTCCTTGCTCAAAGTTCACTCTAATCCAAATGCTCAAGTTATGTGCTAGCTCACCAAATTTTACACACTAAACACTATGCTCTCTTCACTAAAAACTACATATTCCATAGTTATGCATTGTATCTCTTAGTCTCATGTGCCTAGTAGCTTTGTATCACATCACGCATGACTCATACACCTATGTGGTGCATTAGTTCTACACAAACTCACACCTCATAGTCCTACACCAAATCTTACACCCACTCACCAGATATAGTATACTATATTACTCATGAATCTCTCACTCCTACACCCATTCACAACATAGATCCATGCACACCACCAACTTTAACACCCTTGGATGCCTTATATTTGTGTGCACCTAGATAACATCCACTCATGGACACATTGACTATGACCACATGCACCAAGTGATCCAACTACCATTTTCTCTAAAAGGAGATCTTGAATTCAAATTTAAATAGTTGATAGCCTACACATTGATTATTCTAACCATCACCAACTACCACATCTGACAAGATCAAAATGCTAAAAATATCTTCCTTGGTAATTGAACATCAATTATTATTGATCTTGTATTCTTTGTATAAATATGTAGCATTCACATCCCATCAATAGTTAGAAATATAGAGAAATCAATGACATTATAACATGCAATCATAACACAAAGAGTTTTCCCTACACTTCTACTCTTTACACATAGACTATAGACATTATACTATGTAATATTTTCCCTATCAATTACTAATGAATATAAGTTACATTTCCTATAAGTAAATACTTCTAATCCATTGAATGTGTTCTATTTATTCTATTTGAATACTTCACTATGCATTCACTCTACATAGCCATAGCTTAGTTGTCCCCCTCACACCTCAGTCTTATGCCCCATGGCGTAGATCAACTAGTATTAGAGCATTTTTCTATTCCATTTCTTATTCTTAGAACCATAAGAGCATAAAAAAAGAGATGAGGTTTATTAATTGATTTTGTTTCAGAGACTCCATCATAATGTCGTATCAAAATCAAGATGGTTGACACCCAGAATCAATCTGAAGTAGAACAAAAAATTTGAAGGCTCATAAATGATACTATAGAGGTATATTTTACCAAACATTTTGGTTAGTTATATTATTTTATGATGCTTCTCAACCCATTTTCCTCCTCTTCATCTCAACATCATTCCCCGTAATGGTTTCAACAACAAACCCCCTTTAAAGTACAAGTCAATCTCAACATTCCTCTATTTGAAGGTAAAATTGATGATAAAGCATTGGATGTATGGATTTAATATCTCAATTCATACTAATTTTTCAAATCCTTCATTAATGATGAGAAGATCACTTTCAAAATAATGAATATGTCCATTCTAGTTGTTCATTATTGGTAAAACTTTAGTGCATAACATGTGCAAGATATCATTCTAATAGAGTCCTTGAAAACTTTTGTTGACATGTTGAAGGATGAATACTATCCTCTCCAATAATTTAAAGATGAATACACCAATTTCCAACAATTATGCTAGCATAAGGATCAGCCCATGGAAGACTACACCATTATTTTCCATGACTTCTCTACATGCTTACAAGAGAACTTGAGTAAACCCCATATAGTTTTGAAGTACATTAGTGGAATCTCAACTTATTTTCACATGAATATGTATTTATTTACTTAAACACATTGGTACAAGTATATCACAAAATTTCCAAGCTTAAATCTAAGGTAAAGATGAAGTAGCATGCCACCTCTACATCCAATATAGTGCACAAGGCCCCACCACTACACAACTCCATATCATAACCTTCCATATCGATGAAACAAAACTTTCATGTAAGAGTACATAGATTAAAATATTGAGAAACACTCAAAGGATCCAACACCTTATATTTTAGACAAAATCAAGAATTTTAGTGACAGGGGGTGTCATCTCCATCACTTGTTCACCCATAATGACTCTAAATATCATTCATAGTAGTCTCTACTCATACAATCTAAATCAGGACCCATGCCAATAGACAATTTTAATGTATATGCCTCTTGTCTAAGTATTAAATCCATTATGGTTGACATCTATAAAGAGTGAGAATATCTCTTCCACATTTAGCTCTAGGTGAAGGTTCAACCTCTACACATCATCATTGATAATGAAAGACATAATAAAATCATTATGCAATCCACCATGCAATGCCTTGGTCTCACCACTTATGTGCACCTAAATCCTTATTCTCTTGGGTGGCTAAATAAAGGAAAATATATACATGTTCAATGAAAATGCAATTTTTAGTACAAGGTTGAGACAATGGATGACAACATCACTTGTGAGATTGAACCTATGGAGGTATATGACATTTTATTGGTAATACTTTATTTGTTCGATCATGAAGATACATATTAGGCTAAGCCACAATAGTGCATAATCTACATGCAATATCACCTCTACAAACTCTTTGAGTTATCACCCTCAACTAAAGTCACCTTAGTCTTGGCCAAATAGTGTTATATGTTCAGATCACACATGTAAAAGTTCATGTTACTCATGGTATGACTTGATACACCTATGCATTCAAAATCTAAGCACACTGTGGTAGTTTATAGCATTCATACATCATCATAGTAGTAGCATCTCAATAAATTACTAGGGTAATAAAGTTAAGTCTTCAAAAAAACTAAAGTCCTTCTAAAACATTGTACAATAAACATCACATAGATTTGGTCCCTCAATCCCCTCTTCTAAATATCCCATTGTATCACATATTAGTTTTGGATAATGATTAAGTCTAGTCCCAGATATAAGAGCTCCTCTATTAGCTCAAAATTAGGCATAACTCTTTACCTTGTGTAAGTTAGATAGTCTTATAACCCAAACAAGATGGGTCCTAGTTATTATACATAGAATATCATGTGTTTAACAAAATAATGGTGAAGAATTGGTACCCACTACCACATGTTGATGACCTTATATACTATCTATGAGGTACTCAATACTTCACCAAGATCAATTTGAAGTTCTGTTACCATTAGGTTCCAATTCATCCTGAAGACATCTAAAAGATAGATTTCAATACATGGGAAAGATTGTATGAATGGTTGGTCATGCCTTTTGGCCTTACCAATGCACCAACAACATTCACATACTTGATGGATGATTTAATTATATCCTTATTAAAATCCATATTTCATTATCTACTTTGATGACATCCTCATCTTTAACAAGACTTAGGAGGATCACATGGAGCACATCTCATGCATCTTAGGCACTTTATGCCAGCACAAGTTATATGACAACTTAGACAAGTGTACATTTGGTGTGGCATGTATTCAATATCTAGGATACATCATTGACTACACTAGCATTAGAGTAGACCCAAATATTATCAAAGTAATACAATATTGGCCCTCTTCACATAATCTCACAAAATTAAGAATTTGTCTTGGACTTGCTAACTTATATTACAAGTTCATCCTTGATTTCTCACAAATATATTTGGCTCTCACATAGATAACATGTGAAATATCTATTTTAGATTAGACTCATGTGAAACAACACACTTTTGAGACAATTAATTCCTCTATGTAGTGCCTTTTATTTCAATGCCCAACATTGTACAGACATTCAAAATTCACATCGATACATCTAACTATGCACTCAATATAATATTCATAGACAATGGACATTTGGTATCATACCACTCATATATGTTCAATGACATGGTACAAAGCTACTCCACCTATGAGAAAGAAATATATGTTATTATGAAATTAATCAAGCAATGGTGACACTACATTCTCAAGAAGGATATAGTTGTTCACTCAAACCATAAACCACTTCAATTCTTGTAGTCATAGAACAAGCTATAAAATGTGTGCCACATGAAATAGATGAGTTAATTTAAGTAGATCCATATTATGAACAAGAAAAATAAAGGGAAGGATAACAAGGCCATATATTACCTTATTTAATTATTAGTTCATGTATTCATCACAGTGTTGGACACGTGCAACCATAACTTCACAAAATAGGTACCCCTCTCTTTAGCTAATTAGGACTTCATAGTGACTTACACCAGCCTCATGTAAGGTAGACAAGTGATAGAATTCTACTTATCTAAACAACTTATCTATAAGATTGGACATCTCTATGTTCCCTCTGGTGCACCTCTCCATTTGACTCATTTTGGAGGTGCACTATGCCAATACCTCAGGACACTTTGGCATGATAAAGACTCTAGTTGTATTTAAGTCACACTTATATTAGCTACAAATGCACATAGATATGGAACACAACATCAAGCCTTTCATACCTTATTGTATTGCCAAACCCATAACTAAGAAGTTAGGACTTTACACATCTTTAATAGTTCTATCCAAGCCATGGGGATATATCATTATGTATTTCATTACTATGTTACCCATGATGAGATGATGACATGATGTAGTGTTCATTTTAGTGGATTAGTTTTACAAAATGGATATCATGGTCACAATAAAGAAAGACATTGATGTAGATGGCACTATAAAGGTATTCTTCAACCATGCTTGGGTTCATTTTGGCCTACCAACATCCATCATCTCTGACCATTATCCATGATTTGTGAATCACTTTTTGCAAGCATTTTAGAATTTTATGGGTATGCAAGTGGATCCATTGACAACTTTTCATCCTCATAAAAATGGGCAAGCCAGAGTGGTCAATTACATACATGTTCATCTTCTTCAAATTTACAACCATGCACATTATCACACTTAGGATGATAATATCTTATACATATAACAGACTTATGATAGGGCTCTCCATAGCTCTATTAGCCATAGTCCATTCCAGACATGTCTTGGGTTTCAATCTTTGACACCTCTAGATATCTCTTACTATGCCCCATTAAGCACAGAGTCAGACACATAGGCATAAGAAGTGAAAAAAGATAATAAGTTTATATGTCACATCTAGTCTATTAACCAAAAGGTTTAATAGATAATATCTTACACCCAAGCCAAATACTAGGAGTGCCACAATACGCATCATACATCTCATGCATTTTGAGTTGGTGATAAGGTCTAGTTGTAACTTCAGAAGGAGCACTTCAAAGGTCCACATCATAAGATCAAACCTTTGTGATATGGAATATACACCATTATACGTGCCATATGTGAGAATTTATTCATTCTTGATCTACCATAATACTTGGGCATGTACCTAGTCTTCAACATGAAACTTCTCAAGATTTACATTCCATCATTACTTGAGCCATTAGTGACACAACATCCTTCTAATTTGGATCCTGAACACTTTCATCCTATATAGAAGGACCATATCATCAAAGTGATAGATACACACACATACCATGGCACACATCAAATTTTTAGAGTAGTCAAGGTTAGGCAATACATTGATCAAGCTAATTGTTACACTTTGAAGTAACTTCAATTTTAGTTCCCCCTACTTCACACCAATGCAATGAAGACCATTTTTCTTCAAGAAAGAGAAAATGATCTATGAATTCCCCTATGAAATTGACATTACTCTTCATTCATTATACTATGTAAAGAACACACCTCTCACATAAACTTATGAACTCCTTGCCTAAAGTTTAATCTAAGCCAAATACACAAGTCCCATGCCATCTCACTAACTCATACACATTAACCACTAAAAATTATTCACTATGAATTACATATTCTATAGTTTCATGACACATATCTTAGTTTTGGACACCTAGTAATTCTTCATCACAACATACACACCTCACTAATCCACACATCATACTAGTTCTGCTCTAGATTGCCAACTCCTATATGCCACATGCCTTATAGTCCCATGTCAATTATTTTACCCACTCATCAACTACATGGTACTAGATTTCTCATGTGTCTTTCACTCCTATGCCCATTCATAACATAACTCCACATACACCACCAACTTTGACACACATCAACTCAAGACACGTGCACCAAGTGATCCAAATATTATTTTCACCAAAATAAAATCCTAGATTCAAATTCAAATATTTAACATCCTAGACCTTTATTATTCTAACCATTGCTAACTACCACTTCTAATAAGATCAACATGCCATATATATCTTCCTTGGTATTTGAACAATAGTTATTACTTATCTTGTATTCTTTGTATAAATATGTAGAATTTGTATCTCCTAAAAAATTGAACATATAGAGAGATCGATGCCATTATAACATGAAGTCATAACAAAGATAACTTTTCCTATACTTCTACTCTATACACATAGACTATATACATTGTACTCTATATTATTTTCCCTATTCTTTTCTAATGAATAAAAGTTGCATTTTTTGTAAGTAAATATAACTACTCCATTAAATGTGTTCTCTTTATTCCATTTGAATACTACAATCCACACTCAATTAAATTATCCATAACTTAGTTGTTCCTTATGCACCTCAGTCTTGGGCCCTATGGCATGGATCATTAGGCCAAGCCTCATTACATATATCCTAAATTGTTATCTACAAATATTCACAAGGCTCAAAATATTAGTTTTTTTTTAGATGTTTGAGGTAACTTGTTTGTAAATGATGCCTCTAGAGGGTAAATACTCAAGTTTAAATAAAATGATATGTTTAATATTTTTTAATATTTAACAAGAGTAGAAAAGTAAGATATTTTAATGTTGTGTGGTAGGGTAGCATCATGTAAAATGTCTTTGAAAATAGATGATTTCTTGAGTAATCCTAATATTCATATCTTTACTTGTGTATTCTAAATTTGATCCACAAGATGTATGAACTAGGCATAAATATGAAAACATATAAATTTGGTGAATGTTGAAGACATTTAGAAGGCTAGAAGGCTAAAGAAAGGCTAGTGTGGTGTAGGAAATGTCATTAAAATATCAAAATTTACATAAGTGGTCCAAGTGTGATAAAAGAGGAAAAATACAAGGATATTGTACCATAATTATGTGTTTAAACTAATCAACTTAACTAGAAAGGTACAAAGTGGGATTAACAAAATATAGTAAATATAGTCACACCTCCCTAAGTGTTTGAAATTAATATTTAAAAGAATAAATGATTAATAAACATGTTAAATTGGAAAGGATATGGATAAAGAGATATGTGTACCTTAATATGACTTACCTAATTTTTATAAGTGTATTATGATGAAGGAGCATCTCAAGTAAACCAACCCTCTTGTATGAACCAAATTTTTAAAGCACATTGATGGAGGAAATTTGGGTGTTGAATAATGACACAAAAAATATTACTAAATAATCATGAGAGAAAACCCATTGAGAAGTGTACAAGATGAAAATATGGATAAAATTCATGGATAGGGATTAGATTGAAGCTAGTCTAAAGAGTTTTGATGTGATATAAAATCAAAAATGTGAAGAAAGAAGATACTTACCATAGGAGAGAATTAAAGTCATAAAATAAAAGGGTTAAATTTTTGAAAAAAGAATGAATCACACAAGGGTTAACCTTGTGAAAAGGATAAGAGGAGGCAAAAAAGGAAGAAAATGGAAATAGTCAAAGATTGCATGAAATAATAGATTTGGATACTTTCAAAATAAGCATGCAAAGAAAAAGAAACATTAAGGAATGATATCAATGTAATAAAGTATATATTTTCTTGGTGACATGAAAAAATAACTTCAAAATTTATAGAATGTACAAGAACAAAATAAATAATAAATTGGGGGATTTTGATGCATGAATGAAGAGTGCATTAGCACATAAATTTTGTAGGTGTAGATGATGATCAAATTTTAGATTTAAACATGGGAAAATCCAAAATACAAGGAACCCTCATGATCACTAAGTGACAAGTGTAGAGGTAAGTGTGCATGAGTAGAGAAGGTTGGTAGAAGATAAGGGTAAAAACAAAATAGATGAAATATAGACTTGATTGTAACATAGAAAAAGTGATTTATAAATTGATATTAGGTCAAAAAGTTTGACCTACATGCCACATCATTCTAACAAGGCTTTATATCCACCAATATTTGAATTAGAAAACATAAAAAAGGTAGGAATTTTTACACCTAGATTGAAAATTGAAAGGAAATGAAGCAAAAGCATTAATGATGGTGTCTGGACTAGAAAGTCTATAAATAGAGGCATTGAACCAACACTACGTAATATTTTGCCACAAGAAGTAAAAATCTGATAGATTGCATGGAGAGTTTGGCTTATGGATGAAAAAATATATACATTTATATAGTAACTGTATAATAAGGTGTGAATTCTTAGTGAGTGAAGGAAGATTTGAGTGACTCCATTATTGTAGATTGAATTTATCATGTATTATCTTGATCCAAGAATAACCTATAGATGAGTGCTAAGTGTAAAGAGAAAGTGTAGAGATTGAGAACAAGTCTGAGGACTAGATATATCTAAAAGATACATTATAAAATAAGCAAGATAATAATATCTTATAACCCTATTAAGTTAATGGAACATGTTTGTGTTGATAGATGTGCATATTTGTTGGTTACATAGTGAGGCATCCCTTCATGAAATCCCCCACTCTGACTATGTTAGCTTGGTATCAAATTGATATTTAACCCTAGGACATGTGAGAGGTGTGAAGATTTTTTTGGGTGAGGAGTACAGATGTAAGGCCTAAGTGTATGAGAGTAACACCTAGTGATAAAGGCACAATGTGCTTTAAGGATCACACAAAGGTAGTAGTATAAGAGTGATAAGGTGTAAATATATATGCATAGAGTCCAAACATAGAGGTTAGGTATGACACATATTCCAACTTAGGTTTTATTTATAAGGTGTGTCAAGTTTCTCTCCATTATGCGTAGTGATTAGAGAGAAAGAAGTGAAGAGGATGGTGCTATATAAATTTAAGGTAAGGAGTGAATTGAGATCATAAATTGTAGTGATGATAGAGGGAATAGGATCTAAAGTATACATGTTGTATAAGAGGATAATGTAGATGGAGAAGAAAATTGAGATGAATAATCCCATGAAGAATAGGGGATAACCTTGTAGATAATATAAACACACAAAAGTTTCTAAGAAATGAGAAGTCATGATGAATATGACATTCCAATGTTTTCAAGAATAAAATTATTTAAAGGAATGATGAGTTAAGTGTTTGGTCTAGATCATTTTTGTGCTAAGAGTCATTGTAGACTCTAATATGGTGGAGTTCACACAGAGTAGGCTATATAATGAAACATTAGAGTGTTGGAGAGTTATCTAATAGAGAAGGAAATTTAAGGGAAAGTATAAGGTGAATATTTGGGATTATATGGTCTCAAAGTTGTTAAATCCTATGGTGCACTTAGAACACTAGTTTGAGTAGAGGAGAAGAATCACTGGATTGAGGTATGAAAGTTTAGATAATGATATTTCCATGAAATAAAATGTGAAGTAAGAGGTGTTGATAGAATGGTGCAAATATATTTTGAGGAGTATCTAGGAGGAAATGGTTTTTTCTCAAACAATGAAAGAAGAGATCCTTATAGAGGATTGGGATGATGTTTTAATCACCAAGAATAAATAAGGAGAGGTTTTAGATGATTTATGCCCTAGATAAGATAATTCATTGAAGTAATCACATATGAAATAAGTAATTATAGATGTTATAAATGAGAAGAGTGGAGAGGAAGGGTTTCCTTGTGTGCAATAAGAATCTAGAAAATTAACAAATAAGAGGTAATTAGTAGATGCACCAATGATTGGGGATGTACCCATGGAAGAAGATCTAGACCAAGTACAAGTTGAGAAGGAAAGTGTTGCACAATAACATAGTGAAAGGAATAAATAAACTTAAAAATCATGCCAAATAAAAGGCATGACTGTGAAAGTAGAGGTGCAAGGTTGGGATTACTCAAGGCACATGATTGAATATTCAAGGGATAAATATGGAGAGAAGTCCAAAATATAGTTGAACCCAATTTTTTTGGATGAGGATAGAGTAATATGCCAAAAAGTAGAAGTAACATGTAAGGAAGATGAGGGAGATTAAGGACAAAGTAAAAATAATGGAGAAGACCAATTGAATAACACATAATCTAGTTATTCCCTAAAATAATGAGGTGCTTGAGGAAAATAAGATCCTCATTAGATAGGATAAAATTGAAGATGAAGAGAAGAGGAGAACAAGAACTTTTGATTCCCATAGAATTTATAGTTTTGTACAAAATCAATAGAGGGATTAATTCAAGAAAAATTCCGCCTGTAGTAACATACAAGGGACTAGGAGAATAATAAGGAATGATAATATATGGGAGTAAATGGACCCAATGTAAAAGTGAATTCCACTAAGAAGGAATAAATAAAAAGATAGATAAGAAGGGTGAAGGTAGGATAAGTACCACATGAGAGTGTTTATGAGAGTCGCATATGAAATGGAGAAAATTAGAAAAATGATAGTGAATAAGTGTATTTTTGAAGACACATTAGTGGAATAAGTGAAATTATATCAACTCTCCAAAAAATAAGAGTAAGTTAAGAGTATTAAGAGAGTATGTGCAGAGTAAGGATAGATAAAAATGCACAATAAGGGTGACAAAAACCCTTATAATAGGTAGAAGTAAATTGGTGGGAATAAACCCATAGGATAAATGGGTGGGAATAAATGCAAAATATATACATATGGATGTAGACACACAAGAACAAATAATAAATTAAAGTAGAGGAAGGCATGTGTAGATGATCCTTGTATGGTGCATACATGAGAAGAAGTCCTATAAGCACTAGGTAGAAGTGGAAAACCAAAGTTAGGAACATACCCACAAAGGGAACAATAAGAATAGTGAAGAGGAATATTAATAAATAAGGAACACATGATAAGAGAGATACATTATTCATGTGATAGGAATAAGTATCAAGAACACTTTTTGGAGGTGGATGGGCATAGGTGGGCACAGACCCATGAAATGGAAAAGGAGAAGGAGAAAGAGGAAGAGAGTGAATAAGAGGATAATGAAGAGAAGAGGTATAAAATATAGGTATAGGAGGGTGGTTTATGTCCAATTAAGGATATGAAATGGGAGGAAACATGAGGCAAGCTTGTTGAGGTAGCATAATAGGTGTTAGGGAACACCATGGTCTATGCAACTAACTAAAAGGGTGGTTATACCACTCCAACACTACCTATGAATAAGATATCACATTTCAATTTATTGGGGAGTCTTATGTATGAGCCTCCAATAAATCTAACCATTGTACATGAATCGATAATTTAGAGTGTGTGGTTGTAGGCAAGTTTGGCATCAAATAATAACACCAAATATATTACTAAATAAACACATATGGAAACTCATTAAGAAACATGAAATATGATAAGATGGAGAATGTGAGTTGATGGGATACAAATTTAATCTAGTCTGAAGAGTTTTGAGGAGATAGAAAAGGGAAGATACCTACCATAAGATATCACATAAGTCATAAAATAGAAGGGTTACACTTTTGAACAAGGCATGGACCTCTTGAGGAGGAACCTTATGTAAATAATAAGAGGAGGTGATAAATTATTAAAATGGAAATATTCAAATCTTGCATGAGAGTGAACTATCAAATAATTAAAAATTAAACATGAAATAAAGAAGTTACACCAAGGAAAAAGAATAAGGTCCTAAAGTAGAAATTTACATGGTGATGCATAAAAATACATTAAGACTTTCTAGAATTTATAGGCATAGAATAGCTAAGAAATAGGGTGAGATTGATGCATGAAGGAA